>VWPU01016286.1:0-43349 GCA_013398955.1 Callaeas wilsoni
GTGCCGGGGCCGCCGCTCCCCGCCGGCGGGGAAGGGCCCGGGGCCGACTCGCATCTCGCTGCGGGTGCCCTCGGCACGGCCCGGGGACCGCTGCTCGCCGCCGCCGGGGTGCTGGCGCTGGACGATGAGGAGGACGACCTGGAGGTGTTCAGCAAGGTACGGCAGCGCCCTCCGCGGGTCCGGCCGCGCCGGGGGCGGCCGGGCGGGCTCGCCGGTACCTTGCCCCGGCGGGCGCCGGGCGAGCCGGGGTGGAGCGGCGGGACGGGACGGGACGGGACGGGACGGGACGGGACGGGACAGGACGGCTCCGCCCCGGGCGGCGATCGCGGCCTCTGCCCGCCCTCCCCTCGCACGCACGGTGATCCCCGGTGCCTCCGGGGCTCCGTGGCGGGCGGGGCTGACTGGAGGCAGCGCTCGGCGGCGCCCGCAGTCCCGGGTGACTTCTCGGGCACGAAACGCGGAGTTGCTGCTTTAGACCAGCAGTGCGAGTCATGACTGCGCTTACCTTAAATGTGCCATCTCATCTGGACTCGCTGTACCCTTATCATCACTTATGTTCGTCAGGTGCCATATATGTATCTGTAAATTAAATAAACAGTCGTGTTTAGTAATTGCAGTTGTGTTTGGATATAAATAAACGTTTCCAAGTTTCAGTTTGAGTTTTCTTTTAAAAGATGAAGTCTCCTTCACATAGGAGATCTGAGAAGATAACATCTGAATTTTGATGAAGGGAATAAAACGAACGTAGCTGACAATGTATCAGGGTCCACGTTCAGAGAGCACACAGCCAGGTACATGCGTGCCAGTCTGGCCGATAGTGCTGTTTTTAATTCAACCAGTGAAGGGGGTATGGCTTCCAGGTATATTGTTTCTCATGTAGTACTGACTTCGTATGGGTTAAGCCAAGACTTACCTCTTCTCTTGTCTGCTCAGCAGTTAAAGAAGAGGGCATGTCATGGATCTATTTGCCTTATCAAGGCAGTCTCTAAAATATAACATAAGGGCACAGAGAGAGCTAGGGTGGAAAAAATGTATATGGGGCTAGGGTGTCGTTCACCATCTGAGACTTGTGAACTGCTGTGACAGGATGTGTGCCATGGGAGAGAAATAGCAGATACATTTCTGATTTGAAAAAGTGACAACATACCTCTATTCAGTAGGACAGATTGTCATAGGGAGTAAATGTGTGGTTTTTATATTTCTGTAGGTGAGAAACACTGTTGTGGTATGCATGAATACAACTATTGGAATAAGGACTTCCTTCTTAGGAGCTATGTATTTAAACTCTGACTGTAATAGAATTCTTGAAACTCATGTCTTTTAAGGCCAGAAGGGACTATTAGGTGATTTAATAGTCTGTAACAGGCAAGAGATCAGGCTAAATTTCACCACGTTACCTGTATTTTTCTCAAGCATAACTAGGGTTGAGCTGAATTATATTTTCTTGGAAAGCACCAGTCCTGATTCAACATAAAAAGATGAATGATTCACTGAACTTGCATGCAAAAGCAGTGATAAAATAAAGTTTTAGTTGTTTATGCTCACTTTGCATCCACTTCCTTTTATGAGTGAAGTTCAGGCAGTTCTGCATGAAGGTATCTGCTTATAAGCACAGCGTATTGATGGTTATGCAGCTTGCTTGTCAAGAGCAATTCTCCTTGGGAATAAAAGATAAAAACAAGTAGAGTTGATACAAGTTACTGCTGCTTTATGGCAAATACCGAGATCTTTAAATTTCTACCTGGATTCATGCCAAATATTTTTTACATATATGAAATCTTAACTACTATTAATGCATGCTACATGATAAGTTATTCCTGCAAACAAGAAAAATTGTCATACTATATGAAAATACAGCTTTCTTTCCGAAGGTTGGACACCTGCATGTAGTGGTTGTATATATCAACCAGAAATTCATGGTTTGTTTTCAAGTGCAATTTGACATCTGATCTTTTGAGCTGATGAAAATCTGTGCGGTTTTTTGGGCTTTACACCCTATTTATTCATGTTCCAGATATTCAAAGGAATCTGACAGGCTAAATGTAGCTTATGACTAAGTTTTGTAAAACCAATTTTTCCATAACATACTGTTCCAGGACTGCCTTGTTTTAAATTGTATCTTAATGGGGTTCCTCATGCAGTGTCTCTAAGGTAGTGGTGTAGCCTTTGCAGGCCAAGCGGGACGGCAGCCGCCGTGCAGAACTCGGTGCCTGCCACTCTCATCAGCTTCATCTTTCTCAGTCTAGGCAGTGGAATGTGCCAGCTAACAAAATGGTGAAAAATGAGATTCTTAAAAATTGTCAACCTCAATACCCTAAGTTATTACTCAGAATGTAAACACTGGGCTTTTATTTTATGAAAATCCATAGACGTTTAACCTGATAGTGTTATAAACCATTGACCTGGTATCCTCTGATATATCTCAAATATTACAGACCAGCATCTTCAGCAGCTCTGATAAAGCATTTCATGATGTGATGTGCGTTTCACTTTATCCTAGTTTCCACTGCCACTGAAAAAGTTCTGAATTCTTTTAAGCAGAGACAAATTCTGGGAGCTGAGTTATGAGTCACACAGATGGAATGTTTTCAACCTGCTTTCTTCCCCTAGCTTCAAACTATAGAGTACTGCCTGTATCACAACTACCCATTCAGTTATCTTTTGCATTCCTTGGTAACTGATATGTAGCATTGACAAAGCTGTCAGCACTTTGATTAATACTTAAAATCTTTAGCACCTCTGCTTTCAAACTGTTTCACAGTGTTTGTCTGCATTTCATAATTACAGAAAACTTCATGATATTTCTGAAAAAGATGTATATGCAACTGCAGAATTTCATAGAGACTAGTTTTTCTTCAAGATTTTTCTTGAAGTTCATCAAGGATTTGAGACAGAATAGTTCCTTGGCCAAAAAATTCACTTATAAATCAGTCTTCCTGAATCTTTTTACTTCTTTGAAGAATGCTCCAACAGCCAAGCTATTCACTTACAAGACAAACTCTGCCCTATGTCCTTTATATCAGGACCTGGTTTTGGATCCTGGCTTCAGATTATTGCAAGCTCTGGATCCTTGCTGGAAGGGATGGATGGATGGATGGATGGATGGATGGATGGATGGATGGATGGATGGATGGAGCACAGAGGTAACCTTGGGTCAAGGACCTGTGCTCTGGGAGAGAGCATTGTTTACACAAACCCCAGGGCTTAGTGTCTTCTCCAAAGAGCTGCAGTCTCAGCTGTGTGCGTAGCCTATTTTGAGGCTGCTCCTGCTGTAGGAGTGTTTTCCTTCCCTTATATATTTTGGAGTGTTACAGACCAGTTGCAGTCAAATGTGAGACAGAGATGGGGTAACTGCAAGCATTAGAGAAAGGAGACCCAGAAAAAGGCCCTCATACTGCCAGAAGCTCATTGATTTTCTATCGTTTTGGACTCTTGGCTGGTAAATCCAAAGACATGAACCTGTTTGTGGACTGGCACACACAGCTCTGCCTACTGCTCTGTCAGGAGGGAAAGGGCTTGGAAAGAGAAGGGGTACTGCAGGTAGGTGGGAGCAGGGAGATGTGGGAAAGGACATAATTTTCTGGGACAAGGCCTTGATGCTCTTTGCATGGATGAAGAGGAAGAAGGTTACACAACCCAAGAGCCAGAAGAATTGTCTGTTTTTCCTGTGCTGCAAAACTCCTGCCCTCATTTGTATGCACACAAAACCATAGTTCCAACCACAAAATTACAGCTGTATAGAAAATTAACTTGGTTTTTTTTTACTGTGTTTCTGTGATGACATCAGACTTAGGTCACATGAACTTCAAGAATTACTGGAAGTAAACCGGAAGTATCATGAGGATAAAGAGACAGGTGCTTGTTTGAAACTCACATGTATTCATTCGTGTGCACATGAATACTAGAGCTACATTAAACATAACCAAAGACTTGCTTATTCTGTGGATTTTTATTACCCATATTCTGTTTCTCAAACCACGTATTCATAAGCCCTTCCACATAAACATATACTTTCAGACACCTGCATGAATAGAGTAATTTTTAGTAGCAACCTAGAAGAAGGAATGAAACATTAAGACATTAATGCCCCGTGGAAAATGAGAAAATATGAAACACATTTACCTTGATCCAATTTAGGCCTTGCAGAGTCATTACTCCTCAAATTATATGGCCATTCAAGTCCCTTACATGCTCACATGCATTTTCTTTCCCTGGAAATTTCCCATTGTCTCAGCACTTTGAATTGCATGGGCTGATCTGAGCAGTCCTCATTCCTCATCTAGACCATGGGCAGCCAGTGCTAGCGGGCTCTGCGAACAGCTCTGTTTATTCTGCACGACTCAGAATAGTGCTGGCTGTATAGAAGTCATGTAGAAACACAGTGGATAAAAGTAAGATGACTGACAGGTGTACAAGGAAGCCACTATGTAATATTTAAAGTGTTGTCTTTAGTCTTCTGTGTTGCTTTTGTTTCCCTGTTCAAAGAACTGCACGGAAGTGACGGGAGGAGAACTGGTACACAACTGCTTTCTGGGCATAGTTCCTGGTATAAAGGTCTCTTCCATGTTTGTGGGAGAACATTGATAAATCCAAAGAAAAAGAACAAGATAAGGTGTTTCCTTCCAAAGAAAGTTTTGATCCAGTAGAATTCAAAGGCAAAAAGCAACTCTTAGCAAGCTCAGCAGTGGGGTTCTCTTCATTCCTGTGAGATCAGCCTTGGGATGATGCCGTGACTCCAGTTAGAGTGGACTCGCACTTCTCCAGTCCTGGCATTTGCGCAGTTTTCTCCTCAACTACATCCCTTTTCTCCTTCCTCCATAGTTAGCAAGGCACTGGAAAGGGCAACTCTTTGCCACTCGTAGTTAGTGTAGTCTAACTACCCTTTTAGAAAACTTCTAGAAAATAGATTAATTTTAAAATTTGTTATGAAAATAATTATTTGCATTGCATATATTAAAAAGCCATATACAGTATTTGATATTTAAAATATGATTTATTTCAGTTTCTCATTTCTAATGATTTATGAATTTGTTATGCTCTTTTATGAAGTTAGTGAATTCAATTTATTTTCATGGTAACTGTATCCTTCAACATTCTGGATTAGTAGATCTCACCCAGACTTGCATCTAAGCAAGAAAATGAGATTTCTTGCCTGTTTCCAATTTCCACCTCGTTTCTCAGCAGTTGAGTGAGCACCATTGAATGCACTAGCAGAAGCAGCTGCTATGGGGATATATTCTTACAGAGTTTTGTGGAGGTGGTCAGTGGTATAAAAAAATGGTTTTTACCTTCAGCAAAACAGTAGTTTGACTGTTTCTTTTTTTAGAAATTAAGCAGCAAATTTGTACTGCATCCTTACTTACTGTTTTCCTTAAAAAAAAAAAAAAAATTTATGTACCTGTGATTGTTTTCCATTTCAAATTTTATTTTAACATAAACACAAACTGAAATATCCAGTTCCAGTAAAAATTCTGATTTGGATTTTGCCTTGTGTTTTTTTAAATCATCATTTTTTTATCCATCCTGTTCAGGTAATTAGAGATAATTCAAACATCATAAGTCCTCAGTAACTGGCTTCTAACAATTTTAATAGAACTGGTAAGTACCCTACACAACTAATGGGTGCTTGGTTCATAACTAATTTTACTATTCATAGGCAAGTTCTTTTTCTAGCTATGGATAACATTCTTCTCAAATGGTAGTATTTTGTTCTTTCATCCATTTTAGAATAAATCTCATTACTTACATCCTCACCAAAGCAAATACTGAAAAGGATAATAGATTTGGTATGTACTACATGATTCTTTCATCTGCTCTGAGTTTTATCTGTTCTATCAGATTATTTAAAAGCTTGCCATTTTAGCATCTGAGACGTGTTTATATACAAAGATGTATTGATATGGATGTTCTCCTGTCTTATCTGTAGGATACATCTCTGACTGAGGTAAACTCATTCAGTCCTTCAGTGCCAATATCCCCCTCATCAATGATAAACCAGTATAAATTTGAAGATGAGCCAGAATTAAGAGATCTCTTCATTACAGTCGATGATCCTGAAAGCCACATTACAGCCATTGAAACATTTATTACATACAGAGTAGTCACAAAGGTAAGTATCTGTTCATGGTTTTAATGGCTTACTTTGATAACAGTTGGCATTTTCACTCTTCTTGCACACCATTCTCTGGGATATTACTCAATTTAAACTTTAATTTTGCCATGAGTTATAGACAACTAAAACTGAATGAAACTGTGATAGATAATGGAAAAAAATTCAGTGTGAGTCTGGATACACACGTGCTTAGATTCTTTATGTTGAGAAAATAGTTAATAATGCTTCAATGGCGAAGTAAGTGCTGTGAGACAATAATATTTTCTGTTGTGATCTTCAGCAGCCGAAGGACTGATACACTTTGAAGACACTATATTAGCGCAAGTACTGAAAACTTTTGGATCACTTACAGGCTACCAGTCTTATGTCTTGCATAAAAATTACCTGCTACAGTCCTTCAATTCCATTCTTTTCTAATTGCAGCATCCATTAACACTGGATGTTTGCTTCCCATTTACAGTTGAATGTGATTTCTGGGGAAACTGCCACAATTCTCTAATGAAAAAGTAGTATTAGGAAACAATTAAGTATATTTTTAGTTGTCCTGAATGCAAGTTATTTACAGGAAATAAGGAAGAAGGCCTTGTGAGACTAGCCAGGTCTTCTGAGATTACCAGTAAATGTTCTGCAGGCTGCATTTTGAGAATTGCACTATAAATTTATTTTACTTTGAGTTCTTTTTAAAAGATTCATTTAAAAGCAAATTTTCAAATGGGAATTATTCATCTTTAAATAAGAGGAGATACCAATTCTTCATAAAATATTTAACGAGTAGGAAGAGAGCTATCTTTGTTAGGTTGCTAGCGATAATTTTTGCTTTATGCCTGTTTCTGTAGATGAGAGAACATTTTTTCTTCAGGCAAGTGTGAGAGGGCTGTAAGGTGGATTGCTTTTGCTTTTTTTATCTCTTCTATCCTTTCTTATCATATTTAATTTGGAGTGCTGGTTGTTGATGATAAAGTAATAGCATTTCTCCCACATACCTTGAAAAATTTTTATTCAACCCTCAAAAATGTTTAGATTACAAAAGCATGTTTTGAGGTTTTTAGAATTTACTTGCATCGTGTTATAAATCTCTTTGCAACAATGAATGCTAAAAAGCACAAGTTAATGAAAACATGGGCTCTTTGTGGCTTGCCTCCAGAAGACAGAGCAGTGGTAAAATAAATCTCACTGACAATTTTGTAATCTGTAATAAGCATTTTTTGTAGGCATTAAAGGTTTATTGGCAAGTTCTAACAGGGGGCTGCAAAACTGGAATTGATGATGGGACACAGAATCGATTAAGCAGTGCAGGAAGTGTTATTGCTGTGAGGTGCTGAAATTTTCATGTTTTGAATATGAGGATTATTGAGTAATGTCACCAGGTCCCAAGGACATATGTCAGCTCTTTGGGCTTTGTTCTGAGTGCTGAAAAATGGGCTTTCCTCACTTGTATCTTACTAATCACTTTAAAAGAAGTGCCCTAAAAGTAACAAACATAACTGTCATTGCTGAAAGGAGAATGCCACATTAAAGTAATTACTGCAATAATTTGGAAACATTGTGGTAAGATTATCATTATAAATCACTGTGCAAAGTGCAGATTAGTGCTCACTTTTTTTTTCCCCCAATAGAACTTTGATTTCTTGCTAAAATAGGATGTGTTAACTCTTGCAAGAGTTGATCATTGTTCTTTAAAATAACAGCAAACCAGTAACAGGGACCAAATAGAATGTATGCATTTCCTTCAAATACTGTTTTCTCCAAAATCTAAAACTCTTTTTTCTGGTATTCTAACCTAAGCCTGTTTTTTCTGCTTTTGGTTTTCAGACAACCCGTGGTGAATTTGACTCCAGTGAATATGAAGTTCGAAGACGGTATCAGGATTTCCTTTGGTTGAAGAGCAAACTTGAAGAAGCACATCCAACACTGATTATTCCTGTTTGTTTGCTAAAACTTAAGTTATTTTTATTTGTTTATAAGATAGCTCCAGTTTTTATACAGAGATGTTTGAGGTCTTTCTTCAGCTTTTGAACTTTACAAACATTAATCCAACCTATTTTCCTTAGCTTTATATGTATGTGACAAAAATGACGTAAAAGATATTTCTTAGGTTTTTAATTGTGGCATTTGCATTAATTTGCAGTAATTTATGTCCTTTCTCAGTTGTGCTTGTGTTCTTCTGCACTATATATTACAAGAAAAACAGTATACCTTAGTTGAATATCATAACTTTATATAGCTTTTGGGTTATTGCATGGTGGATTTTACAAGGTATGTAAAAAACCTATGTTTTTTAGTAAGCAGAAGAACTATTATAATACTCTGAGTATTATGCAAATTATACAATATATTTCTTCTTTTTTTCCTTAGCCATTGCCTGAAAAATTCATAATGAGGGGAATGGTGGAACGATTTAGTGACGAATTCATTGAGACTCGAAGAAAAGCTTTGCATAAATTTTTGAACCGTATTGCTGATCATCCAACTTTAACTTTTAATGAGGACTTCAAAATTTTTCTTACTGCACAAGCCTGGGTAAAATGACTTTGTTTTTATTTACAGTTGTGTGAAACCACATGTTGAGTTAGTAGGGTATATCAGGAGCCTCCCTGGTTCAGTATTCAGTAGTGTAATCCCATGGCTTGTTACAGAAGTGGCAGAAGCAGGCAGGGATTTATGGAATATTCATAAACTCAGATAACCTTTTCTTCTGTGGTTTTGGTAGTCATGCACATGACCATAAATATTGCTGTATCTTCTGAAGTTGGTTTTGTTACTGCATTTTGGATTTTTGTGGCAAATTCATAGTATTTCAACTCGGCATGTTTTTTGTACACATATAAGTTTCCAAGGAAAAACAGTGGTTTTAATTAATTATTGTTTTGGCATAGCACTGTCTTTTCTATATTTTTTTTTTAAGTTTTGCTAATCTCATAAAAGAAAAATACAGCCTTTTCCTGTTGCATTGTTGCAAAATGTGTCCAGTTGCAAATTGGAGTTTTGTACTCAGAAAAGCCTGCCTCTAAATTTCAGCAGAGGTGCTTCTAGCAACACATAAAAAGAGTTAAAAAAATAGATGGATTACTTCCTCCAGTAAGAACACTATCTGCTTTTCTCAAAGACTTATTTCTGCAATCATTACCTCTGCTTCCCTGTTCAAAAAGCTAAATTGCAAACTAGCTAACTCAGCCTGAGGAGTGAAGGGGTAAAGGTTCTCTGCCATCTTCAACCATTCTCGTGGGACTGTCATACATGGCACGCTTGTGTTTGCTCAAAAAGCCTTAGGTAATAAATGCACAATACAGGGATGGTTCTGACACTGGTCTAATAATTGTAAGATTTATACACTAAAAAGACAAAGAGAGATTTATGTTTGTAGTTTCATTAAAAAGTAGGAAAAGAAAGCACTTTATTTATTATTTTCAGAGAATTAAGAAAAGTACCTGGAAGTAAAGAGAGCTTGTTCTGTCTTTAGGAACTCTCCTCACACAAGAAGCAGGGTCCCGGTTTCCTGAGCAGGATGGGACAGACCGTCAGAGCTGTAGCATCCTCAGTAAGAGGAGCGGTTAAAAATCGTCCTGAAATGTTTACAGAAATGAACAATTACATGGAAACATTTAGTCAGAAAATAAACTTACTAGATAAAATAGCTCATAGGATTTACAAGGAAGAAAGGGGTAAGTAGAAAATACGTATCGGTTCTATTGATTTAAAAAATTTAAAAGTAAATTAGTTTTCATTGTGGCAGGCAAAATACTCTTCCCAGCAAGCAAGGAAAAAGGGAGATTTTTATATTTATACTGTGTTTTTCTTTCTGGTCATGTTTTTGACAGACCTTCAAGTTAGTTCAAATAATTTTTAATAGGAAGAGTTTTAACATGTCATTCAGCTACCCGTAAGGAACTTAGAAGAAAATGTAGTAGAGATGGCTATATTTTAATTTGTGCATTTTGGAAAGCTGCACGACCTTTGGTTTTTAACTTTGAAGGGAATGTACAGTTTTCTGTGCAATCTCATAATGACACGAGGCTATCTTGGTTCCAGATCTCTAAACTTCTCTCTGTTTAGTTTTGTTCTGCACCTTTTTTCTGTTGACCAAGTAGATTTAAATTTTTTTTATAGCTTTACTATTGGCATGATTTTTGTCATGGTAAGCTGTGCCTGTTAGAGTTTCTCAAGAAGGATGGCTTAATCTTAATTTTTTCCTCAAGTAAGAGCAGTTCACGCACCTATTTGGAATGCTAAGTTACTGACTTTTCTGAGATTCTGAGATGATCCTGATCTCAGATTATGCCTGTTCAGTAGAATTTCCACTTGAAGTATTTACTTGTCTGTATAATATAATTTGAAGAGCTGCACTGTGTTAATAACTGAGTCCTTGAGCTTTTTTGTGCGGTACCAGATCTCAGTTGTCCTCACTGAATTGAAAGCATGTTATGAAAGAAAAATACATGTTGGTGAAAAGAGTTCCTTTTGATATTGTTCCCTCCAGTGAAAGTAGCTGTCTGAGGTCTGTAGGTTCAAGGTATCAGTGCCAATATATTTCCTGGAAAAGCTTAAGAATTTTGACATGCTACCAAATGCTGAAGGTTATATCTTCTTTCTAGATTTTCCAAACAACACTTGTCAGAACACTTGTGTGCAGGGCCACACTGTTGTGAGTAGGAATTGTTGATAGCTGTGATACAGAGAACATTCCTGCTTGCAGTACCTTAACATGGGGTTCTTGATTACATCTTCCATAGAGGGGTTTTTTGGTCCAAATAATCTCAAAGTAAACATTACACTCTTCATGCCACATCACTGCTTTAATCTTTACTAGGGCATTTCTTCATTATAAATTTGGTAGTGACAAAATTGCATTTTCAATACATGACCACTGTGTTCACAGTACCCTCCTGTGAGCTGCAGCTTGCCCGTGTTTAGCCCTACCACATGGCACAGTGATTTGTGGGCCTTCTCTCTGTTTATGGATTATCACTTGGTCTAGAAACATAAGAGAAGTAATTAATAGGATATCCCTGTGTTTAAATTAATAAAAACTACTGAAAGATACCTGCCGAGCAGGAGTGAACGTCAGTGTTTCTTCTGACACTTTGGCAACATAACAAAGCTTCTAGTTTTAATAACTGAGACTGTATTTGGAACATTACTATTACCAAAAAGCAGAGGAGTTCAGGGCAGTAGAAGTCAGCAAGTCAGACCAACTGCCGTGGCTCCCATTGCTCTGTGTAAGGACAACATGAAGTAGTGCAGGTCATTGGGTGTCTGAATACACCTCTTCAGGTCTACCTGAGTATGTGTGTCATTGTGAAATGTCTGGGGCATTTTTGCTGATAGATTTCTCCAAGCTACTTAATTACAATACATTAATTGATTAGTTTATTCATAAACAATGAACTGGAGTTTACTTACCTTGGTCATTTGAGCAAATTTAAACATTAGCCTCAGTCTCTTACTTGGTTCACAGTAAACACGAAGTTGCAATCAGTATCACTTAGACATCTGTTAATGAACAAAAGAGTAATACGTGTATATGTTCCTTTTAAGACTATTTTAATGAAATGAAGGAATACGGCCCCATCCACACGCTGTGGTCAGCATCAGAAGAAGACATAGCAGACTCCCTCAAGGGCATTGCCAGCTGCATCGACCGCTGCTGCAAGGCCACGGAGAAGAGAATGGCAGGGCTCTCAGAACACCTGCTGCCCGTTTTACACGAGTACGTTCTCTACAGTGAAATTCTCATGGTAAGGTTTTCTGAAGGTCTCTTTATGGCTCGATACAAAACTTGGCTTAGTCCAGTGACAATGTCCAGAAGAGAATTTGTAGCTGATGAAAATGACTTTACAGTCCCTAAATTTACTCATTACAAAGCCTGCACAGCATAGGATATGTGTGCATTGTTAGGGAATCCGATCACTGTTTCCCTTGCTAATCAGGCAAGAGGTGCCCCTACCAAATAAGAAGAGCTTGATAGTTTTGCCTGCCAGGCAGCCCTGGGTAGCTGTGCTAGGGCATCTGGTTCTGCCATCGTCAGTGAACTCTGCGTTGTAGCAGAGAGGGTTTGGGGACAGCAGCTGAGAAAGACCTTCCCTGACACTGCCAAAATATGAACTCATTGAGTAACAGATTGTGTGTGGGAAAAGGAGTTGAGAGGTTTTTCCCTTTCTAGGAGCTCTTCCTGAAGTGTGTTTTCTTTTTCCAGAACAGCTGGGAACTTCCAGTCCCTGCACCATTATATAAGCATGTGTTAGTCTTTGCCATAAACTGCTGCTCTCAGTTCCCTTTATGTATGTATTTTTCTTATACTTGGAGAGGATGTAAAAAATCAGACTCCAGAGTTGATATATTCAGTGCTGGTGGATAATCAACATAATTAAATAACTGAATTCAGTATGTCATAATTCCCACTTTGCTGCCTCCAGAAAGCAGAACATGTGTACAAACCCCTCTTTGTCTAGGTTTTGAGCAATGCCAGCTGCAGTATCTGTTCTTGTGTTACTGCTGGGAACCCAGCTCCTGCTGCAGTGGTTTCTGGGTGGGGGCTGCGAGAGTCTTACAGGCCACGAGTAGAGCCAAGACCCGAATTAACAGAGCCTTTGGTGACACCCTGCAGAGTATTGCCACTTTCTCAGTAAGGCTTAGCTACTGAGAGTTAGGAATTCCTTCTGCAATGACTGCTGTCTTTAAAACAAGCTTCACAGAAAAAGGGCCATACAAAATGTCCTGTATCTCACAGGCCTCATTATTTGCATGTATGTGCTAGTAGGTGGAGGTAGAGAAGAGATTACTGTCCTAGCAATTGCAGGTCATTTTCTTCTCCCCCACTTCCAAATTCTTAGTTTTCAGAATTTCTATGTCTGTTACCCATGTGTGATTGTAGTCTTCATGCTACTGAGGACATGCTTGCCTGCCCATAGCCTTCTGTTTTGCAGCCTGGCTCACCCTCACCCTTTCTCAGGCATTCTGTTTTGTCCAGAGCACAGAGAGGTTTCTGGGGACAAGCCCCAGGATGACTACATGGCTCTTCCTGCACACCTTACTGTTGCCCCCTGCATTTTTTTCTGCTTGTAGCTTTCTTGTTGCAGCACTTGTAACACAGTATTAGGCTGCCATGAGGTCCTGTCCAAAGGAGAATCTTCCTTCAGTAGCTCATTCCTGTACTACAACTGTTCATTTCTCTTCCTTCACCATGGATTTTTATTTTTCTTACTGCTTATTTCCCTTTCGCACTTTGGAGAGGGAAATATTAGTCACTAAAATAAAATACCTAAAAATACCCTGTGGAAGTCACCCATTAGTAAACCTTTCAGAGGTGTGTTTAACCTCTCATAGCACGGACCTTGGTGCAGTTCTGCCAAGATCACATGCAAATGTGCAGAACAAGGTGTGAGCAATACAATGCAATCCTTGAATTTTCTGCTGTTGAGAGTTCAGCCTGTAACTGGGAAAAGAGGTAAATCCATAGCTAAAATATCTACATCTGGACGAACCCCTTCGTAACTGACCCATAGAGCAAATCTGCTGTCCCTCAGGGTACAAATTACAGGATTTATTAGTTATGGGTACACACAAAATTATTTGTGGCTTTTGTGGCCATTAAGGTACCATTAAGTATTACACAAAAAACTATAAAAGTATAATAATATGTTTTAAGAATATAGTGCCTCTGTTTAGCATTAGAAGTCAGCACTTGTCTATACATATAGCACCTTAATATTAAAATAATTGATTTTGTCTTGTCATTTAAAGTGTATTTGTGATAAATGTTGCCAAGCAGTCATTACACGTTTTAAAGGAGGCAAAAGAAACAGGAGAAAAGAGAAAACATTTGTATTATAAGGAAAAGCTGTTCCAGACATGTCTTTTGCTTCTGTGCTTCCAACTAAGCGTTTTCTGTATTTATCTAACCAGAAGATTCCAAGCTATTGATGAGCATTTGTCTATATTGCTAATCTATTGCTCAGAAATGCCCAAAGTTGGGTTTACCAGTTTTTTATAGTGATTACCTATTCCAAAAGAAACACTGAAAAATTATTTGAAAATTAAGCTCCTAAATTATTCTATCATGTTAGATAAAGTGTCAAGATTTCAGAGAGAACTCAGTCAAATAAGAGAGCTAGAGAAGGTAGAGCTGCTTGTGCCCTGTGCTGTTTCAACATGCCCTGTGCCAGAGGTGAATACTGAACATCTCGGCAGAAGAAGCAGTAAAACCAGTTGTGGCAAGGTAATGTAAAAGAAGGTTTTGAGATTTGTAATTATATATGTCCTGCTCCTGATTTTTTTTCAAAAGGACTAAAGCCTTGCAACACTTCTGCAAGATAAGCATACCTGAGTGTGCTTTTACAGATGAGGAAGCTAAGACAAAGAGACATTTTTAAGGGTTCATCAAGGTGCAAATGAGCATTGGAAATGGAAATTTAATCTGTAATACTGTTCCTGTTTTGTAGCTTAACAAGTAATGTTCCTTCCCCTTTCTAATTATTTTTTTGACATTATGCTAAAAACCCAATACCTGATAAGATAGTTTCAAAGGAGGTAGAAATTACATATGCTGAAAATAAGCACATATATTAGTGGTAGAAAAGCTGTCATTCCTACGATGACTTTATCTGATTTTTCTGATTTTTTTTTCTGATTTGTAAGAACTACTTTTGGTACTTACAAAATAAAGGTTAAAGTCACAAAGTGAGTAATGCCTTGTATACCATTTTTAGTCATTCTACTTACATTGTAAATTTTACTCAAAGAAGATACTTCTGTTCATGATTTGAGATTTGGCAAACTCATGTTGCTGTTTTTAAATGAATATATAGCAAGTTAAGCTGATACCAAGTAAACTGCTGTAGCAGTTCAGCTCATACAACTGGCAGTGATATTGTGTATGGCAGATTCTTGTGGCACTGATTTTGGATTTGGTAAGATTCTTGAAAAACCTGTAAGATAAAATATAGGTATGGAAAAATAAGTCTTCATGATTTTAATTTTTTTTTTATAAAACATATGTCAAAATCATTAAATGGTATCATTCTGTGATCTTGTTTATCAAATAGCCAACTTGATTGATGGTTTTCTGAAAGAGCTAAAAATTGGGTGATTTGCTTCTTTTTTTTTTTTTTCTTCTATACTAAGGGTGTTTTGAAAAGGAGAGACCAAATTCAAGGCGAGCTCGATTCCAAAGTTGATGCTTTAGCCAATAAAAAGACAGAAAAGGATCTGGTGAGTATGTTCAGAGAGCTGGAATCTTCCCAGCCTTACTGTAAGTGCAGAAGGCGCGCGGAAGAAGGAAGCGTGTCCTCTGAGGCCGCGTGCTGGGACCAGCTGCTGTCCCTGCACCTCTGGTAGCTCTGTGTGCCAGGCAAAGGCCATCATGAGAAAGAAGCAACACTTCAGTAGCTGGGCTGCTGGGGGGAAGGGCTGGGCATAGTGGGCGACCGCTGGGCTTTGTCAACACAGTCTGTACCACAGCTTATTTTTAGCTTTTCTATTTGCTTCCACACTTGGAGTTAAAGGAAAGTTGCTGCAGTGCTCTTGTAGCTGCTGCTACATTGATGCAGGAGAGGGAGAGGAGGTGATTAGAATCAGCGAAGCTGTTCATTAAAGTTATTTAAACTAAAATGTTCTGCATTCTGTTCTTTCAAGTTTCTGTTTTTTCTGGTTGGGCTCAGGGATATTTTTATTTTGCTTCCAGTATGACACCTTCATTCATTCTAGTGAAGTCAGACTGTAACTAGTAGCCCATGGAGACAGGCATCCCCAAAATCAACATCAAGGCTCAGTGAGCCAATTAAAAACAACTTACGGATGACAATTGGCATTTTTAAAATTTTTGATTGTTAAACTCCCCAGCCGAAATAATGTCCTTTTAGCACAGTATAAACACTAGTGTAAATATATATGTAAATACATAAATATTGTAAACAGGGTAAATATTACACTGTTATACAGTGTAAATAACATGTAAAAATGACTAATAATTTTTTAGTACATCAAAGGAGAAATTCCTTTATATTTCAGATATTTTTTATCAGGCTTGTTGTAATTAGTTTCCATGTAAAGATGAGCTGTTTAGATAGTTTTTGGCACTTGAAATGCATATTTTCATTTGATTTCTTGGCACTGAGATAATAAATAAGGATATATTACCAATCTCTGATATCTACAATGGCTATGGTGTATTCCATAACAGTTTGCCTCTTTGTACTGCAGTGAGACAGTAAGTAAATATCTCTAGTTTTGGGGGTTTTTTTCCTGAAGCAGAAATTTTGTTTACTTACTGCCTTTGTGTTCTCTAATTTGTTTCTGTTTCTCTGCTTTCTTTGCTGTTTCTCCTGTCCTTGTTGCTTAGTTTAAAGCTTGAAGCTCTTATGAAATGCACAGAGGATGGGAGTTGGAGAAGCCCCGTAGGCTGGGAGTTGGGTAGCCATGGCAGATGCATTCAGCGATGAATTCAGCTCCATACAGCTTGTTTAGCAGCCAGACTCATTGCTGTTTACTGTAGAAAAGACAACAGGGCCTGGCAGGATGTGCCATCTTTTCAGGATGCACTTCTGTTAAAATCTGATGAAGTTCTTAGACAACGTGCATGCACTCCCTTTTCCTGAACTGTTACAAATAGAAAAGGAATATTTTTATTTTAGCATAGTATTGATCATACCATGTTGATTTGATATTGACAATGGTTTACTCCATCCTGAGTTCCTACTAGCAAGTTCCTACTTGCTTCCAGTAGGATTTTGAAATCAGTTTGCCCAAACTTTTTTTTTTTTCACTGTATATTTGTTTCCATATCTGCATTTACAGTTTGGTAAAGGCTTTGGACACTCTGATTATCCAGATGTTCAGATCTTTACTTTATCTTTCCAACCCCTCTATTCCTTACTCATTTCAGAGACTCCTGTTTCTGAGGGCCTGGTTCTCCTTGCAGTCTCAGAAGAGCAGTAAAACAGATGTCTGTTAGTCTAATCTGATAATAAAATCCTGTGTTCTCTAATTGAGTGGCAGCTGTATCCTGAAGACTTTTTCTTAATTAGAAGCTGTAGCCTTTTTCTAGTAAGGATAGTTTGGCAACAGAGAATGGTGTACTGCTATTTTTAACCATTCAAGTGACTTAACTATTTTCTTGGTCAATTTTTTACTGTTTTCATTTTCATTACATGTTGAAATGTTTTTCTGACACTTCTAACCAGACTGATTTCATAATAAAAGGTGGTCATAACCGAGGTATGTTGTTGGAACAGGTGTCAAACGCTGAGTTTGGGTGTATTTGCATATATCTATTCCTAAGCAGAACTCCTATAGCTTCTAATGATCTCATGGGTGTCAGATTGAACTTGTCAGTGCAATCTAGTAGCCAGAAATTTTGCTGACAATGAGTGGCATGGACCCTAATTTCATTTGAAATACATTTCCACCATAGATAAGGAGTCTCAGACTGTCATTAGAGCTGGTAAAAGGCTGTGAGATATTTAGCATTGGTCATGGCGAACATTAAATGATATAACAAACACGAGATTGTTACAGCAGAAGAATGCAAAACATCCCCAAAGTCAGTGCGGATGAAATAGGCTGGAATTGCAAATTAAACCTTATGGGACATTAGGCTCATCAGCGGGGAAAGAAATGTTTTCTTGACCTGTGTTAGAAAGATGCTTGTGGTGCTGGTACAAAAGCCAAAACCTTGGTTTCTACTCCCAAATTTGGTCCACGAAGGAGGCGGTTGTTCAGGGCATGGATGGTTTGAAGATTATGATTTTGGATGCAGGCTCTGACAGAGATGTTGGACAGGACTTTGGTACCCTCCTGCTTATCTAGACCTTTCTTACCTCGAGAGCTGTGGCTGTAAAGACATGGGGATATGCTGCTCCATCACTCCCACACTCCATCCTGAAGGCTACACAGCAATGCTAGTGTATCCCTCTATGGTTTGGGCATTTTTAACAGTTTTGTCTTGCCACTAGTGCTGATAATAATTCTGAAAAAAGGTTGGTATAATGTGCTCTGACAGAGCACGATAAGCATTAAATGCCAACTTAAGCATTCTAGTGTTCAGGCTTGAAACTGAGTAGTAAACAGATGAAATGCTGAATCTGTTACATTCCGAATATATTTTGTGTTTTAACTCCAGGCTAAAAAGGGGTTAGTATCACCAAGCTCTAGGATTAATTCATGTAGCAGATAGAAATCCGTGCTATTTTGCATAGTGAGATAGTGTAAAATGCTGTGTCACTTCCCAGGTGATTTGGCTCCTGGGCCAGGTCTGTTTGGCTGCAGCTCACACGGCCCGTGTGTGGTAGCACTCCGCCCCAGCGATGCCCGGCTCCCACCTCCCTGTGCCCTGCTCCCAGTCTGCTTGGCGCTGTGCTGGCCTCTGGCAATCACTGATGGCAGAGAGCATTTCTCACACTGGCTGCCTCGGTGAGATCAGTGTAAGAAAATGGATTCAGAATCCTGTTTAATTTGCAGGATCAGTTGTGACAATTTACACCTTGTAAATGAGGAACACACTAGGTAGATGTTTTTGTTAAGTCCAAGCCATTCTTCTTTCATTTCTGCTGTCATGGCAGCTAGAGAGTAGTGTTGATGGGTTTTTTCAGTTTTGAAAAAGTAGACCTTGAATGTCTCTACTTGACATGGTGACATGTAGCATAATGCTGTCTTTAGATCTAAGTCCAACCCTTGCCTTAATACAACACATGGTTTCTTTGGGGCTTTAGAGTGGGATGTTTAAACTGCATATCCAGGCAGAGTTGTATAACAGAGTCTGTCTGTCCACATCATGTTCTGACTACAGTATGGAAGAAATTCATTGTTCCTAGAAAAGGCCAGACAAAAACAAACTGTAAAATAACTTACTTAAAGTTATAAAGAACAAGGTAAGGGGAAGCTGCGGCAGCCCGGACTTCTAAGGCAGACAAGTTCTATATGTGTGTAGGTTAGTGCATTCCCATGTAGGAACTTTTTTTTGCAAGAGCAGAGAATGGATTCAAATGCCTTTCCTACTCTAAATCATCTTAAAAATATCATTTTCAGTATTCTATGCGCATTCATTTTTTAGTATTTGAAGGAAAGGCAGTTAGCATGGAACATGGTCAAAATACCAAATCCAGTTGTCTGTAATTCCTTTAAAGGTAATTCCCCCACATTTAAACTTTGGATTAACCTTTTCATTTTGAATACAGTGTTGGTAGTTGAAATTACCCTTGTCCGTAGCTTGATTAGTGGTTTGGCCAGGTAATTGAACTTGAGCTTTTCAGTAAAGTAGAAATTTTTTTTTTTTCCCATTTTGGTCCTGATTGACAGCTATTAATCTAGAAATGTGGCAAAGAAAATCAGTGTAGAAATCAAGTCTAACTAAAAATGTTTATTATGGACTGTGGATAACATCCATTCAGATGAAATTTTCAGTTTTACTAGCTAAGGAGTTTTTGGTTTCTTTAAGAGATGAATGGGATCCAGGTTCTGTGACCATTTCAGGCAGTGTTTGATGATTCAGTTTGTGTCTGATGGCAGCATCACTGCTGTTGCACTCGATCACTGTTCTCCTCTGCATGGTCCAAGCTGGAGG
This sequence comes from Callaeas wilsoni, assembly GCA_013398955.1. NCBI lineage: Eukaryota > Metazoa > Chordata > Aves > Passeriformes > Callaeidae > Callaeas > Callaeas wilsoni. Next base: position 19,668 of record VWPU01016286.1, read on the forward strand.
CTGTGCACCAAGACTTGCCTTGTCTTGCTCTGAATTCTGACATTTCTGTCTTCTGCCAGTAGTGTAAGCATTCCTTTAAAATCCTGGAAGTTAGTCCTGGCATCCTGAACTTCCTATCAATGAAAACACCAGCTCTGCAGAAAGCAAAAGTAGCTGTCCAGCTTTACACAGGTGTGGTATGAGGAAGAAACTATTTTCTTTATGGCAGAATATAAGGAAGAAGAAGAAATGTATGGAGCCTGAGTTGCAATGGAAGCAGTTCAAGGAATGATGTTTTCCTGCTCGATGCTCCTGCAGTCCCAGCAGATGATTTTGCGCTGGTCCCAGGAGATGTACCTCGTTCTGTGAGCTGGTGCCAGCCGGAACTGACACAGCTGATTAGCAAATGACAATAGGTAACCGAATTACTGAGAAGACCAGAAAAGCTCATTAAAGAGAGGGCTGCTGCCCACTTACTCCCATTAGCGGGAAAGTCACTGTGTGCATCTACAGTAATTAGAAGCAAGTAATGTCTGTAGAGTAGCCCTCAAGGTTTTGGGCCCTGGATTGCTGCAAAAGAGTTTCTTCTCTGTAGAAGTCCTTTCATTTAATTTCTTTCTCTGCTTCTGTATTTCTTTTTCCCTCAAATGGTCACACACAGTTCAACAAGAAAAGATGGTAATGTGACAGGCAAGAAATCAGAAAGTTTGTGATTTTGATTTCTGCTGTCTTCTCCCCATTCTGTTTTCTCCTGTTATCAAAGATTCTGTCAGAGTTTTCTCAGTTTTTCTGGCCAAATCTAATTTGTACAATTGATTCTGCTTCAGTAAAGCCTTCTATATATTACTTTTTAGATGCATTACTGTCAAGTGCTAGTGAAGAGGTGCCAGAGTCTGTAACTTCTCAGTGAATAAAAATATCTCCAGGAACACTTTAATTCTGGTCTATATTTTCTGTTATTAATATTTCAGGAATTGTAGTGAGTTATTAATTAAGAATTAATTTTAAATTTATCCCTGGGGAAAGACTTTTTTGCTAAGTTAAATAACAGCCTTGATTCTGCAGTTCTCTTTGTCTCCACTACAGTCAAATGATTTCAATAATTTTGGAAATGGTAATTTTCCTAATATTTTTTAATGTTTACAATTAATATTTAGTTCTCAGAAGAGATTGGAAAACTTGAAGACAAAGTTGAACGTGCCAATAATGCTCTGAAAGCGGATTGGGACAGGTGGAAGCAGAACATGCAGTGGGATATGAGATCAACCTTCACTAATGTGGCTGAGAATAATCTCCGTTATTATGAAGAGGTAAAACTTTCTCACAAAAATGTTATTTTTTCAGTATTTCGGTGAAGAAGTCCATGGGTTCTCTGTAAAGAGGAATTTTTCCAGTTTAGTTGAAACATTTGGTAACTTCAGAATCAGTTTCTGTCAGAATAGGAAGGCAGTTATCCTTAATGAGACAGATTTCAAGCAGAATGTATTTTATTGTGCCCAAGTTGTTGATCCTGAGTTCATCATCGACAGAGGGCACTCTTGGTTTACTAACCACAACAACTTGGAACAGACTCTACGGTTCAATGTGAGCTGCTGTATTTCAGTTTGGAAATGTTTTGCTGTGAGAGCATGAAGGAGCCCTCTGGAAGGCTCAGACCTGTATGAGGAAAACCTTTAAATGTGATTCCATCAGATTTTTATTTTCAGCTCAAATGCCGCAGGTAATATTTTTGGTAAGAATTTCCAAGAATATATGCTAGGAAGGAGAATTTGAAAACATATAACAAAATACATTAAGCATTCTGTGAAGTTTCCTCATGGGGAACACAATGTTGATTGAAATGCGCATTTTGAAAATATCCCAGATGTCTTGAAGTTTTTTAAAGAATTTCTCCTTACTTTAGGAAAAAAAAATGGAATGCACTGAGCCATCTATTAATCATAAATTAGTCATTTTCACAGATATATTTTGGTATCTGTAACTTCAGTCCTGTAGTCTGAGCCTTTTATGGATTGCCCATTAGCCAATGGCAGTGCCCTGATTTTACAAATCATTTTGTTAAAACATAATTGAAAAGACAGAGCTCTTGATCATCAAGTCTAATTAATTAACATGCAGTCTGTGAGATGCATGGACATTGACAATCTGTTGTTACATATTAAGATCAAAATATTTTCAGAAATCAGGCAGCAAGCTTTTGGCATCCCCTCACATTGTCTTCATTTATTGATGGTCTCTGACTTCTATGGCAGCAATATGTATGTTAAAACAATGCTGAATATATTAGAATATTTTCTGTTGAATGATTAGCTAAAACATAAAAATAATTATTTGTTTCTTTTTCCTGTCTAGAAATGCTTTTTGCTGAATTAGAAGTTTAATTCAGAACACCAAAGCTCTTATTGTACATTAAATTACTATTCTTAAGCCACAAACTGCAGAAAATTATTCAGCTGTCTCTGTAACTGCCAGAGGTTCTTCTTAAATAGCCTCTGAAATACCAGACAAATTGGTTTATACTGAGACACGATCCTTTGTTGGTGCTTTTCTTGAATATTGAAATCTTCATTAAATCGTTTTGCTGTTACATCTTTGTAAATCTACATTTTAGAAAAAGCACCTTATCTTACTACAGCAGTTGCAATAATAAGCAACATTGTGCTAACTGTATCACTCCTTGTTTGCAACATGAGGGCTTACCAATTTTTTTCTGTTTTATCAGGAAATCGTTATCTAATCCTGATATTCAAAAGAACTTGATAAAGCTAATATTTTGATTAGGAGTTTTGACCTAAAATACATTTATTTAAGACTCGTGGTTAATAGTGATGGTTAATTATTAGAGAAGTGAATTACTGATTACTGTCAGAGGCCCATGTATTTCAAACTACAAGTGTGTACTCCTGAAAGCAGCAGGAAAAGAAGCTCTGGCATCTGCTCCTGCTGTTTGGGAGTGAAACTTCAGGAAGGGAATCTCAGAAACCTGAGAAGCCGAATATTATTTTTATGCTTTCAGTAGAAAGAGAATCCAACCTTAAATGTAATAGTTTGAGTCTGACTCATTAAACTCATGCACAAACACAGTGTCTGTTACAGTGTTTTTCACTTGTTCACTTATTACTTGCTTCATTAGCATTCTTTCACATGTCTGAAGTTACTCATTCAGACTTTTGATGCACTGTTTGATGCTTACTAAGCCTTTTCTTGCTGTAGCATCCCTCATATTATTTCCTGCCTTTTCTCTTCCCCAAAGCATGTTCTGTACCTTTTCCCAGGCACCGCGGATGCTATGAATGTGATTCAGTTGCCCAGCTCTTCTGTCCAACTCCTCTGAGGAATCATCGCCTGCTTTCTAACTTAGTGACTACCTGCTTCTCACCCTTTCCACAACTTCCCCCACCCCTCAGTTAAACTATTCTTGCCTCTGCATGAGCAGTGTCCCATTCTCTTCTCTACAGCAGCATTTCACTGTGCTTCTCATTATTCCCCTTGCTGACTGCATCTCCCAGGCACACAACCAAACCAGGAGTCATTTCTGTTCATGGTCATTCTCTGCATCCCTTAAATTTCCGGGAACCACAGAGTAATGAGAGACAGGCATCTTGTATTTTCTGATAGCTGCTGCAGAAGAGAATGCAGTCCTTCAAAGCTGTATAAAACCCAAGCCAATGTGGTCAAAAACAACACAGCAGCATGTCAAAGTACACTAGAATTTCTAAAATGTCATTTCATCTTTGTCACAATTTGGGCAAAGAATATGACCTTACAGTTGTTTGGGTTTTTCCTTAATTGTAGTTGCCTAAGGGTTTTGCTGTCAACTTTTCAAGCATCAGTCAGCTAGCATAAAAGAGTATCTCTTCCTTAAGCTGAATTAATGTTCACATTAATGAAGTGTTACTCTGTTACCTGCAATTATGTTTTTCTGAATTTACAAATTTAAGAGTTATTCCTGTAGTCTTCCAGTTCATTGGCTATCTGCATTTATTATGCAGATAAATAAGAAGCGTTCCTCTGTTTCTACAGCTGTTTTGTGTCTCTCCATGCTGTGGTAACAAAGATGTGAATGAAAGCCCAGTGTTGGTTTACAGGGTGCTCCTGTGCAGGCCTATGAAAACAAAGGCTTTCATGTGATAGTGTGCAAGCTTTGTTATAATATATTTAAAATCATTTAGGAGCCAAGAATTACCATGACTGACCAATCATTTGGTATTCTTGTAGCTCGTCTCAATGGTTCATACAGTTCTGTACTTCCTTTCCTCTGGAAAAGAGTTGAATACATCCTTAAGTCTCTCTGTATTCCACAAAGTCTTAAATCCAAAAAAATATTGTACTAACAATGACAGTAAATGCATTGCTAAAATAAGGAGGACTTTCTGAAACAATATGAAAAGGTTTTAATTTTTAAAAGTTAATAGATTTACTCCTATTTCTGAAGTAAATAGCATTGATTCAGCACTGTACCATTTATTTTATTCCTTTCCATCAGGCCTTAGGCATGACACCATTGTCTGACAGCTTAGTCCAGAAGAGGCATCTGCCAGACAGCTGGAATCACAAACACAGGGTGGAGCTTTCATCTGGGAAACTGATTGTCACCATGAATATTTTCATTAATTTAGAAACAGATATTCTAAAGATGCAGCATTACTAAACCCAAAGCAGGATACAGAGTTAGTGGTGGTGCTGGCAGTGTTATTTAGCTGGCAGGTTTGAAGTGTTGCTGCTGCAGACTAGCACAACCGAACCAGGCGCTGTTGAACTCTGCCTTCAAAGAGCAGAAGCAATTAAACATATGCTAAATTTGTCCTTTTTTCTCATGTGTTTAGTATAGCTAGTGCATATACAGCCAAAAATTTTGGTAACCTGTTCTTTTCAGGAAAACCACCGGAATAAGTGGCTAGGTTTTACAGCCCAACCCAAAGACTAGTTAGACATTGTAAATCCAGCAAATCTGGGTTTCCACTGCTTGTTGGGCACTCCAGGAAATGCAGACAGATTAGTGTTTTTTCCTAATCTGGGATGATAATTAGTTTTGGCATTGAAAGAATGTGTTTTTTCTTGAGCATGGATGAAGCTTTCTTTTAGAGCATAGAATTTGATTTTATTTATCTCATGTGAAGTTAATCCTGTTAAACCCTTGCATCTTAATCAGATAATTGGTTACCTTCAATATAGTCAGATTCTTGTTGGTATTGACACACCTTACTATTTTTCAAAAATAGAAATAATTTCCTGATTTTCTTAAGTATTTCAAGCATAATTTAGTATATTTCTGTGACCTACATTGTTGTACAAGCATAAATTGATCCAAAAGATTCATTAGGGCAAAACAATACTCGTTCCCCATTACAGCAACTTCCCTCCAACTCCAAAGCCCTTGTGTACCTCTCGGTCTAGTAAAAGGTGTAGAAAAATAGATGAGATTTGTTGTTTGCCCTAGAGGCCTCTGTAGTGATGCATTTTAGCAGCCATTTGCTCGTGTAGCAGAAGCTGGCTGCTCCTGCGTGTCGATCACATCCTGCCTTAGCCATGCCTGGGAGTTCAGCTACCAAACTCCACGAGATTTTCAAAAGCTCCCACGTCTGAACCCGTTTGTCCCTGTGCATGTCACTTCCAAGGCACATCCATCTTTGAACTCTCATTCACTTCAGCCTTTTTAAAATAATTTTAGGAAGACATTTTTTATAGTGGGAATTTTCTGTGCAGTCTAGTTTGTTTTTTTTCCTTGCACACAGAAATGATGAAAATATTTTCTGTTTCTCTCAGACACAAAAAACCCTGAATTTTCAGATTCTACTCCAAAAAATGCCATCATAAGTGATATTTTTAAGGTATCAGCCACTGATAACTGGGAACTGGAACAGAAACACGTGGCATGTGACACACTGCTTTTGCTAGCATCCTTGCTACATGTTCTATTTTTATATTTCCTTTTTCGTCATATATGCAATTGTATTATATGAAAAACTTTTTGCTGCTTTTTCTAAGAATGATGTTGCGGAATAGATATGTGTCTTGCAGTAGTAATCAGAATATTTTAGGTAAAGTAGCCTTATTTAAGTTCTTGCTATTTCATTTTGTATATTTAGGCTTTTTTATGTTTTTCATCAGGCTTTTACAAGTAATTGGATTATGAATTTCAATCCTGTGCAAACGCATTTAATTTCCTCAGTTTGGATTTTCTGGTGTTTTTTTCCTTTCTGTCTGCTTTGTGAAAACTGGCTGATCCTGTATTTAGATCTCCATTTTCAACCTCCCAGGAGAATGGAGTAAAATTATTCTGTAATAACGCTGAAGTATACATCACTAACAAAATGTCGTTTATGCAGTTCATGCTTCCCAATATGAAAAGCTTGAGCCTAAGGCACAGAGACCTAGTTTTGTTTTGGTGTGGTTAATTATAAAACTTGTCAGCTGTAGCAGCACTGTGATGTCTGACAGTGAAATGAGCCACCATTGCTCTTACATTTTGAAAAATGTGTTTTGGTTATATAAACAGGGATACATTAAAAGCTGAATAACTTGTGTGAAAAAAATGCTTTGCATCTTTGTCTGGACAGACTTCAGTAGATCATATCTATCTGGTTAAGCAATGTATTGTGATTGCATTTTACCATGTACAGTTTGGCTCAGTGTTGCAAAAATAACACAAAGCCATTTTTACATTGCACCCAGTGCTGATATATGTATTTTAATTCACATTACTGAAATTACAAAATCACAAAACATGGACTTATGTGGTAATGAAATTAAACTGTGGTTCAGAAAAAAATCTGTCATTGCCAATGAAAGACTCTTCAATAAAAAGTGATGTTTTCTTGTACCACACCTAGAAAAAGTTTAGAAAAACAGCTGTGCCTTGCAGCTTTCTAGGATGGTAATCCAGGCTGGGCTCTAACAAACAGAAATTGATGAGTTTGTGTGCCACAGTGAAGACACATTGCCAGCAGCTGTCTCATTGACATTTCAAAACCAAGAGGCCACGTTCCAGCTCGAGCCTCTCAGATAGACTCAGCTGCCACAGTGTCACATGAAGTACGGGAGAATCTAACAATCAAACTTAAAGGCTTTATACAAAAGGTCAAAAAGACCTTTTAAATCAGAAGTCAGTTTTCAACACTTTGAGTTCACTGCTCAGGCTGGCAGTATCTTCACTGATTCTCCCTGGTGTACCATTTCAAAATAACATTTCTCCAAAAAGTCAATGAAGAAAGCAGATTTCCACATGAATCTTACCCTGTTAGTCCTCTCTTTTCTCCATAATTCGAACCTTAGGTGTACTCTGAACAGCAGCATAATGTTGTTTTGTGCAATAGCAGCAGAAGTTACTTGGAGCTTTTGTCAGCAAGATCAGATGAGAAAGACTGGGGCAGTAAATGCATGATATCCATAGTCTAGGGGAAAAAATGTGAATAACAGGAATGATCTCTACCATGCCTGATAATAGCCAAAAACCTATGCAAAAATAAGCTCATACTTTTTCTTTGTGATCTTTCAGTTCCATTGCCTGTTTTTAAATGATCTCATTATCTTGCAGACCCACATGTTCTACCGTATGTCTTCAGAGACAAAGCGGCTGCTGACTTGTTTTTTTCTTTTTCTTGTTACTTTTGTCACTATTAATTTTATGGGTATCCCTGGTTCTGCATCCTTGTGTCGTCATGGATTCCCCCAGCTCCAGTCATCCTGTGTATATTCTTTGTTTTTCTCTTTGAGCTTATATTTAACATTATCAGATCCTCCCACTCATCTGCTTGCACACAGATACGCAGTTATACCAGGACCTAGGCTCTTCAGTGTAGTGTGATTAAATCTCCATATTTAATGGCAGAGTTTGGAAGTCATTCACAGGAAATATCTAATGGAGTTAGGTGGCTGCAAGTTCAAGCAGGGCCATTTCCATGTCTCCTAAGCAATGACTGATGGATACGAGGTGTTTCAATGAGCTGGGCTTAGCAAATTGCTGTGGCTTGAATAGTTTATGGCAAAAGATTTCAGTTAGGAAATGACGCTGTTTTCAGGGCACTGATTTAATTCTGAGTTCAGGTAAATGGAGTGTGCTGTCCAGGTTTTAATATATAATTCCTGGGAAATTTCAGAAGACTTATTTATGGTGCATAATAAAGATTTTTCATGAAAAAAAAATGTGTAGAGTAAGTAGTAAATAAGCTGCATTGTCAAGAACAATCTGTATGAATGTAAAATTTTGTTAGGACATTTCCATTTCAAGGGCTTTTTTTCAACAGCCTCAGAACAAGGAAATTATTGCAGGAATTTGCCTGTCCTGTTCTACTGACAGACTTGAAATAGGAGAAGCCTGGTGCTTTGGGTAACAAGTGTCAACTCACTACAGGTTACCTTGTGATAGCCTTGCCATGGCTCTCAGCACTAATTTATGGTTTAGAATGGCTTGCCAAGCTGCCAACACTCATTTAAGCCAAATTGAACCAAAGTTATTTGGGGGTTTTGTTGGTTTTTTTTTTTTCATTTTACTGCCTTCAGAATTGATGCTTCAAATTAAAAAAAATAGTTTTTACAATTCTAAATACATTTTTCCATAAGGAGAGAAATACCACTTGTAAGGATAAGAATTTCCCTACTCCCAGCCCCTGCCTTTCTAGTCCTGTTTCTTTCCCATTACTCTGGGGAAAAATGAATTCTCTCCTTATTTAGGAAAAAAAAAGGTTTAATTTAACTTGGAAGGAAAATTGGGTATACATTAGGAATCCACAGAGATCACAAGGGAATGCTGCCTGGCAATGTGCTTTCTGTTTGGAAGAGATCCTTGCCTGTAACTAAAGGAAGAGATTAAAGAAGAGCATAATTAATGTTAGCATCTTCCATGCTACACCATACAATTACAGTGCTCACAGTGTGTGCTTGTCATTATGTAAAATTGACCTTTACAGCTCACTCAGCATGTTAGCTAACATTTCGCGTATCACCGAGCTGCCTAGGAAACCGTATTTTGCTCTTACCCTGGTCCTACAAAGCAGCTTGTGACAATGTGTATGTGTTCTGCTGGTTTTTTAGTTCTTTTTCTCCTTGGCTAACAGCTTACAGAAATCTGTCTGCTGTACTCATATGTGTATGTTTGGTTTCTTTAAGTGCCTTGCTACATGGGAGTCCTTCCTAGCATCTCAAACAGTGGATCTTCATGTGGACGAAGATTCTGAAGACAGGCCTTGAGTAATATCTCCGCTTCATCTCTGCCTTTTCCTTGCAGTTTCTCCCAACCAAAGTGCTTTATATGAGATCAGATATATTATTAAATTTAACCGTTAAAATCAGTGAAATGCAGGAAACCAGCTTATTGAACACTCAGGTATCCTAGTCCTGAAATACATTTTGAAACATGCTACATATTGCTTTTTATTGCTTAGCTCTGATTTTACATATTTTTATGTATTTGCATACAATTGTTTTCATAAATATTGTGTAATTTGGATATAAAGTATTTTAAATATGTAAAAATAGCTCCATTTTAATAAAAAGTTTAATAAGGAAAGTTTGTCATCAGTCTTTTTGGTATTTTAGCATGCTTCTTAGATTCTCTTTCTTGAGTAATTTCTTTTACTTGTAGAATTATGTCACATAGTCTTCAAGGACTAGGACTTTAGGATTATTTTAATAGATCTTGCTAGTTATCCAAGGGCAACATAGGACATAAAAATGCCAAACATGTTCTGTGAGATTAATGCTGCTTTAAAGTGTTGATAATTTAATTTTCACTTTGCAGTATTTACATGTTTATTAGACATCTTCAATTTGACATTTTTTAAAGGATAAAGAAAAAGTGACAGTTCATGAAACAGACTGTTTGTACAGTGATACCATTAGTCACAGCGCTGATCCTGCCAACACAGGATCTTCCATTTGGAGTTTGCAGGGTGAAACCTTCTGCTCCCATGGCTGACCTTCCTGTAATCCTTAACTTTTTTCCTCTTTAGACAGTCAGTGTGGAAGAGAAAGGGTTAAGAAGATAAGAGGTTTGCATTAAAATGATCAGCTGATTCACTCATGCAATATGCATTAAAGTCTTCCTCCAGTCTGCAGCTGCAGTTTCTGCAGTTCTCCCTGGTGGTGAAGGTCTGAGCAAGCCGTGGGCTTTATGTGGAAAGAAGGAGGTGCAGGAATCAGAGCCAGCCCAGCCAGGGCTCTGGCCTTGCAGAAGAGCAGGGCTTCAGCCGTCACCTGCACCTTTTGTGGTGGCATTTTGTGAGCTTGCTCTGCTCAGTCACCTAATGGCTGCGGGGGACAATTCCAGAGCACATGGCTGCTGCTCTTGGCTGGCTGTGGACCTGTCCAAGCTGGGCAAGGATTTTGTGGCTTTGATCTTAAAAAATGTATATTGCAAGTAAGACCTCGAATATCAGCATGACCTTTTCAGCAAGGCTAGGAAAAGTGCTCTCATGCTGCCCTCATGAAGTAGTAGTGAAAGCTCAGCTCTTTTTTTTTTCCATCTATGAAGTGTCAGTTAAGATGCTCCTGAAATCCTGCAGGGAGCATGCATCTCTCCCAGTGTGGACAACTCCCCGTGCAGAGGTGAGTGTGTGTTAGGAGGAGGGCAGTGCAGTGCTGAAGGGCTGTGCCTCACAGGGTCTTCTCCAGCTGTGCTGGCAGTGGATCCTCGCAAGGAGGCAGGGAACAACAACAGGCTGGACTGTGCTCTTTTCCCACTGTACCTTCCTGATGATTTTTTTTAACATGAGAGCTTCTATCAATAGCCTTAATGGCTTTGTCTTTTTTCCCCCCCCCCCATCTAAACTCATAGGATTTACCATGCTGAATATCAATGAATTCCACAACTTAATATGTAGGGAAAATCAATTCATTTTGTGATTTCCTAAACCAGCTGCCCAGCAACTTCAGGTAATGCCTTCTGCCTGTTAAACTGTGAGAAGAGATGAGCAACTGTTTCCTATTTGTCTTCCCTGTGCCACTCAAGAATTTACAGACCTCTAGTGTGTTTTCCAAGTACTGCCTGTTTTCCCGGAGGAAAAGCCATAGCTTAATACCATATTGTACAAAAGGCACTTCACATCTGTGCTCATTGTTACTGCTTTTCTCTGTATTTCCTAGTTCTGCTGCAACCAGTGTTCGAAATGCAGACACACCGGGAATGTACATGTTGTCATAATTATGCTTTGATTTTTGTCATCATATTCCTAATTTATTTTTTGAAGTACCACTGAATGCTGAGCTACCATTCTGCAGAACTGTCCACTAACATTAAGAGCTATTCTGAAGGTTACTGAATAATTTAATATCCATCAGTGTGTATATATAGAAGAATTGGCTTTTCCCCAGTGAGCATTTATTTGCATTTATTAATACTCAATTTAGCCTGCTGTTTTTAGCTCCTAATCTCTCTGTAGTGTACAGTTCTATAAACAGGACTGCAACAAGACAAACAGCAGTAACACTCTGAATACCAGATAAGCGGAAGTTCAAGGAATTGAGCTTGAACAGGCTTACTGGAAGGACAGAAATATTTGAGTGTAACCAAAAATTACTACCATGCTGCTAATTTAGGCACCTCTAAGGACATACAGTCTCTGGTTAGCTGAGATGGGGACTGCCAATGTGTGTTGCATTGATTTTACCTGTATATTCTGCTGGACTAGAATGTTGCTATCTGAGACATTGGGAAATGAGAAGCACCACTGGACATTTTGCATTCTTGGTAAAAACGTTCATTATTTCCATGATTTGTTTTTAATTTCTTTTTCTCTTAGCTAGGCCATAACTTATGGGGGAAAGACTTTAGCAGTCAGTTTTATAGAGGCCTTCTTCTGACCATGTATTTATTTTCCTGATTTTTTCATACCTCTATCATCATATAAAAATAAGGTCAATTGTTAAGTACAATCAAACATTGTCCTTTTTGTCATGCAAATACTTCTGAAACTTACCATTTTAGAAAGTCTATTGCATATTTAGACTTATTTCCAAAGATTTTTCTTTCATGGAGACTTGCCTTCATTAGGCTTATGATTAGAAAGTGCTTAAACTATTTGATTACTGAAAATCAGTCTGCCTCACTGGATTTTCATGCTGCCTCTGTGTATGTCAGTGGTTCATATCTAGGGCCTGTAAACAATGCATCTCTCTCTCGTTAGACTGAAAACACCTGCAAAGAAAAGAACAAACACCTCCTCTGGTACCTAACAGGGGAGCTGTCACCAGAGCAAATTGCTGGTAATAAAGGTGAAACGGGGATGTGGGTAAGAAATCAGTGGCTCTAAGCACTGAAAGATTTTAAAGGGTTGCCTGATACAGACTCTATAACTTTACAACTGATCTATGGCAACATGCATGTCCAGAGAAAAAAGAAAGAAATACAGGTTCTTCTGGCCCCTGCTGCTGTCAGCCTGTGCCCAAAATAGTGACCTTTCAGAAAGATTTGTGCTCTATGTATTGAGTTCTTAGCTGTGGGCACGATTTCACTTCTAGCATCACTAAAACAAGGATAATGCTGGCATAAATTAATCATGAAATCAACCTTTGAGCAGGAACTTTGCAGGCCATGAGGAGTAACAAGTGGTTTTCTTTCATGTGTCTAAATCACATTTTAATATCACACATCAGCACTGCGCACTATTTTGGACAAACAGTCCCTTGCATCTTCGTGAAGAATGGATGAGGGCAGAGGTGTGTGTAATAGGCTACTGTGATATGTTTTAAATTTACTCAAAGAAAATGGCTAAATTACCCCTTTTCTAACAAATGGAGGAGCTCTTACCTGCCAGCTGGTACCACTGACTAGAGTAGAGGATGATGTAGAAGAACTCTTAGAGCAGAATGGACATGGTCTGTATCTGAACGCAGTGAACAAGCCAGCCTTAGGCGGGCCTGCTTGCTCTGAGTGCTGTGAGAGTAACTTGCCTTAGTGCTGAGAGTGTCCTTGAGGTGTCCATGAGAAAACAGGGAGGTTTAATGGGATGTGATAACCGCAAGCTGGGAGGAGGGAGGACACTTGTTTGCCGTATGTTATCCAATTAGTAGACAGTAGACAGGCTTGATTTTACCTAAGTATCCAATCATTGAGTTAGTTACAGTGCATGGACAACGGATGACTAGTTGGAAATGCTACATAATCCTGCTTGATTTGAGCAATAAACGAGAACGCTATCTAACCGTATCAGTGTTCGTCGTTACTCGGCTCCCATTCTCAGTGGAGGACTCTGCTTCGGGATGAGATTGTAAAACCTTTGCAGAAAGCACCTGAACAGCAAAACATTCATAAAGCCCTTCATAGCTTTGAAGCTTTTACTGTGTGGACGTGCTGTTAACTGGCTGTGTGTCACACAGCCATCAGCTTTTCTCCAGTCCTGCCATCATCGTGGAGGGACAGAAGCCTTATCTGTGCAATCCCACAGAGGCTCCTTATTGAATACATAGTGATTGAAAGAAGTGCTGGCCAACAGGATGAACCATAAACTCCTTCACGAAATCTACTGTGTTGCATTTCCAGGCTGCACCAGTGTTTGGATGCAGCCCCCACTGCTGGCAGTGGCTCAGCCTCACTGGGAGGAACAGAGAGGCAACAACTCATCTGAACCTGAAAGGGACAGACACAAACTTTCAGCAGATTTGGAAGGTTCTGGGGACCTGAAAAGTGAGGGTACATCCTGGTTTAGGTAAGATACACAACTAAAGAAATGAAGAACAGTAAGAGGATGTCCTTGTCTAAAATATAATTGGAAAATATATCAAAAAACATTGTATTCATTTTCCTACAGGCAGAAAGTTATATTTGAAGTTTAAAATTTTTTACCTAGACTGTGACATGACAGTGAATTTTCAGCAGGAATAATTCATTTGATACTTGTATTGCTTAGAAGTTTAGTTAAGGAATAAGCATTATTATGTCTGCATTAATATTTAACCAAGAGTTACCAGAAAGCCATTAACTCTTAAAACCAAACTAAGAAACTTCCTTGGAATCAAAGCAATGTTGAGTATGTGATGTGGGGAAGATTGACTGTTCTTTAAATAATTGTTATAACACTATGTCAGCTTAAAGAGCAAGTGAACTGCCTTCCTGAATTAACATCTTTAATCAAAAAAATAAGTAGCTGCAATGTTAAAATATGTTTTTCTCCTTTTTTTTTGCAAAAGTGAAGCATCTCACCAGGCTCTTCTTCCAAATGAAAACAAATAAGATGTTTATTTTTTTATTTATACCCTAAAGTTCTGCTCATTTAAATAATAAATTAAGCTTTCACCAGGAGGTGAAGAAGTAGTATGTAAAATGAGAGCCAAGCAAGATGATCTCTACATGTACAACTATCACAAAACTCCTCACTTCTAAGCGGAGCAGTGTTTTTTCACTCAGGCACTGCATTATTTGTCAGGTTAGAAGGCAAAGGCAGAGCTGCTCTGAACATCAGGACCTCCTGCCCACAAGCCTGTAAGAATTGCTCGGGCCCCACAAAGCTGGTACCGAGCCCGTAAGGCTGGCAGGGTCTGTAAATGAGCAGCACTCACTGAAGTCTCACAATCACTACTGCTTTTTCATCCCTTTTCGCTGCTTGATTCTTCAGTAACACAGCACAAGAGTCCAAAGTTTCTATCTAATAAAATGTTAAAGAGGGAAATTTATGAGGGTCCTTTTAAACCTAGAAAATATTATATGAGTCTATGAAATAGAGTGGAAGCTGACAGCAATTACATTATTAAGAGAAAACTTATTACAAGAATTCAGTACATCCTCTTCTCCTTTCGTCCAGCAGCAACACCTTTTGCAACAAACAAAACAACCTAGCAGATACTCAACTGATACAAAAGCAAAGCTAAAGAAAGGTTAGAACAAGATTTGTAATTTGGTTTGAGAGGAAATACCTAAATGAGAATAGCTCTTCAGAGACTATGCATTCATTCACTGACAGGACAGGACAAATTTTATAAGTGAATTGATTGTGACAGCTTAACATTGTAAAGTAAGTTGTTCGATATTTATTGGTGCATTCCGGATGTTCCTTTATTCCTATGATTGCACTATGATGGTTTTGTTACCATCTCATTGTAGGAAAAAAAAATTAATGGAGAAGTATAAAAGGGGAGGTGCTAAAGCAGAAAAATCAACTGATTTCTAATCTGTGATGATGATTGTGCACTGTGACATGCAATTGTCAATTTAAAGATATTATACAAATAAAGTTGTTCCTCCTTTTGTCACGTACAGGTACAGCAAATGGAGAAATACACTTCTACTGCAGGCTGAACCTAGAACCTTTTATTTCTATTAGCCTTTTCTTCATGTGTGAATTTTTGCTGAAGCAGAGAGACTCTCAGTACAGGGGATCATCAACCCTATCCAGAATATCTAATACAGAATGGCAGTACTGGGTCAACCCCGCAAGTTCCAGCCAGGTTCTTACAACCAAACTGAAAAAACCTATCTGGTTAAAATGCAGAGATGCCAACAGAAGACATTCCCTGGCATTTTTTACTTTTTTTTTCCCTTTCCGTCAGGGCTGTAAAGCCACTTCTGTCCCTGGTTGCCACTCACGCGCTGAGCACCTGGCCCAGGTTTATTAAGGGCTTTCACAGCTGGGACAGGGTGCCCAGTGCCCGGACTGAGGTGGCACAGGGCAGGGCGTGGAGGGCTGGCAGCCAGGCACACGCTGGGGAAGGGTCACTGCCTTTCTCCTGGCTGCCCCAGTGCCGAGATGCCGAGGAGCAAAAGGAGGTACTGCACTTGGTCTCACTCAGATTCTGGGAGTGGTGCAAAGATAACTGCCATCTGTCACTTGGATCGCAATCCAGACATAGATTTCAGAATATAGAAAACCAGAAAATAGGACGAAAGGAAAAAAATACCTTGGATACAATTAGAAGGATATTTGCTTTCATGGTTTAAATTATATTTAGCTTAGCTTTTAACCCTTGACTTGAAATGTTCCTACATTATATGGCTTGCTACCTACACCGAATGTGTATGTGAAGTTTGTGAGGGTTGCCATGGGAATTCTGGCTTCCATGCTTGGAAAATCATCTGCAATTTGACAAAGCTCATCAATGCTATTGCTATATATGTTCATTTGCCCTTGAAAGTATTTGTCTTCTGGAAGACCTTTATGGAAAAAAGTACTATTTCATCTCTGCTTTGTAATATGTCATCTCATTTATCAAAAGTATTTATTCAGAACAAATAAACCAGGGGTTTTGAAGATTTTCCTTTGGAGTCCCTCTCCAATAACACAGATCCTGATGTTAGATTGTTCTAATTCATTATTTGTGGTACAGCTCTTTTATGAATTTATTAGTATTAATTTTAGTTTTTAAAAAATGTAAGATTAGAGCAGAAATGAGTCTCTGAGTAATTCCAAGCATTCAAATGTATTTATATTATGCCTCTTGGGTTTTTTGGTTTGTTCATTCATTCTGAAATACATGAACATTCCCAATATGATTGCTGACCACACCATCACCATGCTGTGATCCAGAATCCATGGAAATGAATGAAGAGACCAAAGACTGTCCAGCTGTTCTAATACAAAGTCTCCCAACTGATAAACATTCAAATTATTAATAGTATTTGGGGAGAATTTGCTCATTGAAAAGAAACAGGAGCAGAAAACGATAATCAGTATCGATTTCTTGACTTACTCCTATACTTGGTAGTGACCACAGTATTTCTGCCACTTTTCTCTAAAAGGTTGGAAGGTGATTTTTTGGGGGAGGGGGCAGCATTTTCCATTGTTTCATTTAAATTATCTCAGCTGTTCCTCAGCAGCAGCAACGTGTTTGGAAGGGAAGCAATAAAGTCTTAATTACAGGGCAGTGTAACAGCTACAAATGCATATTCTACTGCTTCATGTTCTTCAGAAGAATGTAATCAATTCACACTGTTTTTGACTGATGTTTCATATTGTCATCTTGTAAACAGATCTTAAAATAGCCAGTTTATAAAGAAAGCTAAATCTCTATAATTATGAGAGCTTTTCTTTTTTCCCAGTTAATCCTAAAAGAAAAGGTGGAGGCTGGAGGTACAACAGCTTTGATTTTGAACCCCCTACTGAAGTAAAATAATGCTAATAATTTGAAAGGGGGTTTGGTTTTTTTTAAGAAAAATGTACACCCATTGAACAACATATACAACTAAAGGTGGTGTGTCAGAGATGAACTTAAAATGGTGTTTCTGTAATGCCAGACCACCAGGACTTTGTTCATGTAGTGAACAGTGACACATTGTTTTGGATTTCAGTAAGAAACATGAAAACAGAGTTGACAGAACTCAGCCTTTTCAGAATTTGTTTTGTTCTGTATTATTTAACTAGTGGCCAGTGGCTTCAGATCCACACTGTGAGGTCCTGTTGAAAGCTCAGATCTCTTGTGAATTGAAATGTAATCTTGGGTTTTGAACACGCCACCAACTGAGGCCGATAATGTACTATCAGTGAAAAACTTAACTAAAGTTTCATTACAACAGATTCTGAGAAAACTGCAAATCCCTTGCCATGGAGATGGAACTATCTAGAGTATATTTCATTCTTTGGGGTGAACTTGGAAGAAGTTGGGATCAATGGATAAATCACAGTTGTAACAGCTCTGTTTCAGTATCTATAGCAAGATAATTACCATCTTCTAGTGAAAAAAAGTGCAAATTTGAAAGGATCCTGAGTGAAGTCCAAGGGAGTTACACCAGCCCTCTGCTCATCCCTTTTGCAGAGACACGTCCGGTGAATGTAGGGGCTGAACACCGGGGAGCATGGAATAGTTCCACCCACGAGCCAGTGGCACAAAGGTGCCATTGAACCAGCTTTTGGTGGCTGAGGCAGAGCTCTGTTTGGGGTTGTAAGTCACTCTCTCCTTTGCCACTTGCCAGCAAACTTGAGCACAGCTGACAAAAACATGATCAACAAGCTGGGAGTTTCCATATTCGCTACATATGAGTGTCATTTGGTGTAGCAAGAGCTTCTCATCTTGAACTCCCATGTCAAAACTTCTGATGAGGCTCCCTGTCAATCTTATCTAACATTCCCTTGCAAGGATATGTTCACAAGTATTTTAATGACCAAGGAAAGTGTGCCTACTTGGGGAATACTATGTATTTTTAAACCATAAATTATTGTTCCAAAGTGAACACTAGTAGAAGAAACTATACATTGCTTTGCCTTATCTCTGGAAGTTGCTTAGGACACGGTGATATCCCCACCCTGTGGCAGAGGGCAAGAAAAGCTTCTCACTTTCCTCAGTCTTCAACGAAATACTCTTAGTAGGAAGGAGAAAGGCTGTCAAGTCTCTTGGCCTTTTCTGTTTCTTAAGCTTTATCATGTACTTCTGCAGCATATGGGTATAACTAATTACATTTTCTGAGCAGATGTGCAAGAGATGGATTGATATGCCAAGGCTGGTAAATGTCCAATGAGGAGGCAACTGGTGTGCCCACGACAGATTTTGTAAATGAGACATTTACAGAAATGATGAACGTAAAACATTGGATTTTAATATGTTACTCCTGAGGTTAAAAGAAGCCCAAGTCCATTGTCACTAGGGAAAAAAATGTGTAACGTGTCCCCATTTCTACTTTTAGAAAGAAAAATTTGTTTCAAAATCTGTTAGGAATTTGATGGGATTTTTCAGCTTCTTTCTTCTCTCCTATTTTCTACTTACTGTTGTAAAAGAAAGGTCAATAGGAAGGCATTTGGAAGAAAAAAAAGTTAAATTCCTCTCTCACACAAAAATAGGATTTAAAAAATGGGCTTTTTGAATATTAAAATGAAATCAACTGATAAGACTAATGAGAATCACTACACACTGCATCTGAGCAGAAGAGCAAACCTGGAATTAACGCTATTGCTCCTTGATGCAGTATGTCAAAGCAGATTTAACTGACCATTCAGACTTGATCAGTGGCACAGCAGCTAAAGCTGCTGAAGGTGTACCCAAAGCACAGTAAAAGCTTTATGGATTCTGTCCTTAAGAAATACACAATCCTGTTATCCTACTTCAGTATTAAGCTGTTGAGAAAAGTCACTCTGCAAAATAAATAAGACATTATTTGATATTAAAAATGGCATTTTTCTGCAAATATTATAGCCCTTTTGTAGATCAGTGCCTCTGATTATGTAACTCCCTTAGCCAGATCTAGATATGTTCCCACTTGGCTGACTCTAGGGGGTCTTCTTTTGTTTCTCTCATTTTGTTTTCAGACAGAGCTGAAGGAAGTTTGGGAAGTTTGTGTATTCTCTGTAGAGAAAGAACTAAAGAGGAAGAGTATTTTGCCTCTTGAAGTGACTCAGAGTTGTCACCCTTTTTATTTCCCCCTGTTAAGTCTCTTCATTATTATTCACATATCTCAAATCTTTGTATTCACCGTCTCCAATTTTCACGTACTTTTCCTTCATAGTTAATTTCTTTCTTCATTTCAAAAATCTTCATTTCCCTCTGACACTATGTAATATTTATTACATCAGTGCTAAAGCTGCATGAATAATTCATCAACTATTTTGCTTCTTTTCCTATTCAAGTATGGCCCATAATAATTCACTTGAAATATTCATTATTTGAAATGTGTTGTTGAATATTTTTTGCAAATAATTCTTGGTCTGTGTATTGTTCAGAGGTGCAACCAAAAACCCGAGTTGCAAAACCTCAACTTTAATCCAACCATCCCCTGATGGAAGCTCTTCTATCTGGTGTTTGGTGCACTTGCTGAAAATGTCCCCACTTGCAACTGTCTCCTTGAAAATGCTCCTCAACGTTCACTTCACAATTTCTGATAGAGAAGAAAATATCCACTAAATAAGTGAATATTTTTTTAGACTGCTTGGAAAGGAAAGACATGAGAGTCAATGGGTTGTCATGCTTTCTTCATTCACTTACTGCCTTCACTCCTCAGCACCATCAAACAGCACAGGTTACACCAAGTGAAAAGTTCCTTAAAAGTGAGATGTACGTAAGATTTACATTCTTCTCTGTGTGGATGGTGAGGCCCTGGAACGGACTGCCTGGGGAGACAGAGTTTTTGCAAGAAAATGGACACATGGTGCACCAGCCATAAGGACAAGTGAACAGAGCACGGAGAAAACTTACACAGCGAGAGAATGCTGATGCTTCAAGGACAGGGATAGCAGCCGAAGAAAAACATAAACAAAAGATAGAAAACTGTCTGATGATTTGTGTGAATAGATGCATGGTAGCCGGGCAAACAGAGCGAGAGATCCACTTAAATCATTACATGTTTTATGTGTGTACATTGCTTTGCCAATCATGTAATGTGTGGACGCCGGGACAGGGGAGCACAGTGTATAATAAGGGTGCTTGGGGGGAATAAAGTGGCTTCTGCTGGATTCATATTGGATCGTGCATAGTCCATTTACTCCCACAGTTGCCCAAAGAAGTTGTGGAATCCCCATTCCTGGAAGTGTTCCAGGCCAGGTTGGATGGGAACCATGGTCTAGTGGAAGATTTCCCTGCCCGTGCAGGGGAGCTGGAACTGTGTGATCTTTAAGGTTTCTTCTAACCCAAACCATTCTATGGTTCTATGATTCTACACAGCCGGAAATAACGCTGATGCTAAGAGCAACAACAGTGCTGGGGTTTCCATTGCAGCACTGATCCTGGAGTGAAGACATGCAAACCAGAGGCTTCACTTATATTCAGCCACATATTTTTCAGCCACCAGAGGCAGCCAGGGTGTTCTGACCTCTCTCTGTTTACATAGATGAGGGATACTACACTTTGGGGAGCAAGGGGCTGAGCTTTCAGGAGTTTGAAACCAGATGAGATCAGGAGGTTGCATTTCTGCACCTTATAAGCAGGTGGCAGAACCTTCTTGGCTACTTTGGCTTCTTGATAGAAAAACTGGTGCCAGAAATAAATAGTGATAACAAATTTTAGTAGTAGCATGGTTATTTTTTTCCAAGCATTTGGGTAAGCATCTGTGTAAACACTGCAATCCTTAGATTATCAGCTTTCAAGGCCCAGGTGTGTTTCAGTTTTGTTGAGAAAGCATGAACACAGCAGTTTCTACCCTGAAGTTGGAACTCCTACTTGCTGCTACAGTGGAATTAACATTTACCTCTGCACAAGTATTTTTGGTATGTCCTAGGGTGCAGGCTATTTGTGTTTGTAGCAGGAGCAAGTACTAATTGCAAACTCAGGGCTAGGCCCCATAAAAGGGTTACCTATAAACTGCAGTAAAGCTGTTTGCAAAATACTGTCAGATACGAAGTTAGTTCTCAATGACATTTCTCTTGCAGTGAGAAGGCTGCTTTTAATTTAATTGCAAATTAAAAGTTCAATCATTTACTGCTTAATATTCCCAATGTAGCACTAAGTGAACATTAAGTGATATAATGGCTGCTGAGGTCCCTGACCAAATCGAAAAAGGAGGGATGGGGGCAATCTTTCAAAGCATCAGGGCTCGGTCTGTGCTTATGTCAGTTTTCCACCTCCTCCTTTCATTAGCAGTGCTAAGCTGAGAGTGCTGACCCTCAGGGTTTGCTCCTCTTGAGCAACAAAATTGGAAGTGAAATGAGTGTGGCAATCTGCTGCAGTCTGAGAGCTGCCAGCTGTACCTGTGCTCTGCAGAGGCTCTGGGAGTGTGTCCAGGGCGGCAGGAGAGAGGCACCGAGCGGGAGAGACAACATCTAATGGAGCGGTGCTTTGGAGGGGACCAAGGGAAGGTACTATGTTACACACCAAAGCAAACAAGTGCAGCTAACTTGTAAGACAGAGGAAAATATATTTTTTCTTCTGAATTCCTAGTAAAACCTTGATACTTAGGAGTACATATACAAGGAAGACCAAAAAGTAGACAAATGGCACTGAGAAGTAGTTGGCAAATCATTGCCTATAAAGCTGTGACTTTTTGGAATCATGTCTTTTTTTCTGTTAGGCTGAGCTGTCACACACCATAACCAGATTCTGTGAATGAATGTGTATCCTGCAATTAATTATTACTTATTGTTTTTCTGTCCAACCCCTGGAGTTGGTTTCTACAAACTGCAAATTTGACTCACACTCAGTGCTACTGAAAGTGGGAAAGATCAGAAGAATTCACTTAACAAATGCAGATGATAAAATAAAATGTCACATTTTATTACATACTTTCATTCCATCTGTCTGAGCAATTTTAAATGCCAGATTTAAAGAAGTGCCAGCAGGCCATGTCTTTCAGGGATGCTTGCACATGGCTGCACTCGCTTTTAGCATTTCCTTTCTATTAAGAGGATAATTTGGTGGCATGGTGAACTCCTAGAAGGGTGCAAGAGCGCGTGTGTTTGCAGTGGGATGCTCACTCACACTCCTGCCCTGTGCCAGCTCCCGAGGAGTGCGCTGGGTATCACCACCTCTCAATTTCCCTCTCCCTAGCTCACGATTGGTTTTCATGGCACTGCCCTACCAGGGAAGCTGCATCATGCTTTCCACGCAGCTTTTGAAGGTCACCATCGCTCACCTCTGTGCTGCTTGCTAGTAAGACGCTACGAGAGCATGCCTCTTACTGTGGGCTTTCTATCACTCACAGATTTCACTTGTTCACCTACCAAATATTGAGGCTTGGGAAAATTTCAGACTATGTTTGAAGTATTTCTGTTTTCATGAGTGAGGCAGAGGAATGGTGGCAGTGGTTCGGTATGAGGCTGAAGTGCCTTTTAGCTCCACTGAGCAGCTCCCACCAGGCTGCTCCTATTCCGTTCTGGTTTTTGCTGGGGACAGTATCTGCCCTGCTTGCCACGGCTGTCTGACCAGCCAGATGCTCTGGGCCCAACCCCATCCTCCTCACTAAAGAAGGAAGTGAATCCACATCAGCCCAGAAGTCCCTCAAAGACTGTGTGTTTTAAGGTTCACTTCAAACTCAAAGCATCTCTGATGTAGTTTTTGCTTCAAAAATGCTGTGAAAAAAATGAACAGGAAAAAAATTCCCAGAGGAAATAACAGTAGAGAAAAAAAGATTGGGAAATGGAGCACAAGGAGCTAAAATAAAAAATGTAGAGAGTCTCCAATCAAAGAGTAGAGAGGAGAAGATACAAAAAAAGAGATAATGAATAAATAATAAATGGTACATACTACTTGTCCAATTCACGCTCCCTGTGCCTGCTCAGTGGCACTCCAGCTCTAATGCACAGAACTGGCATTGCACAGGGAGGAGAGGTTTTTTCTCCTTGGTAAAATCTGACTGACTTTCAAGAGGGACAATGGTACTATACAGGACAATCTGTTACTGCCCCAGTATTAGTGCCGGGAATGTATAACCAATGAGCTGCCAGGAGCACCTCTGTTGCCACATCCACCCCATGAAACAAAATTCTCATTCCATTCTTCACCCTTTGAGACTGTCACGGTTTAACCCCAGATGACAACTAAGCACTTGGGCTGCTTCATGTAAGGCTTGTCCTCCTTTGGTTCAGTAAGTCCATGAAATGCAATGCAACAATTTAAAGCTATTTCCATTACAATGTCCACTTCCAGTTCCTTTGGACTAGACCATCACGTTTAACATTACAATGAACTCCTCCCCTTACTCCTGCTTTGGCTTGGACTTACCCATGGACTGCAGTCCCTCAGGGTTGTACCTGCCCTGAGTGGAGCCATTTCTGTGAGCCACAGGCTCTTCAGGGGGACACCTGCTGCTGCATGCATTTATCCACAGCCACAGTGGATAAAGGGGCAGCTGTTCCAGCAAGGCCCTGTCCATGGGCCACAGTGCCCTCAGAAACAGATCTGCTCCAGCACGACCTCACCCAC